>CM066328.1:9546880-9549380 GCA_033807585.1 Hydrophis major
CAGTGGAGTCACTCTAACCCTGCTTAGCTCCATTTTATTTATTTTATTTTATTTTTTAATTTAATTTTATTTATTTTATATTTTTATTATTTTATTTTATATTTCATTTCATTTCATTTCTTTTATTTATTTATTTATTTATTTATTCATTTATTTTATCCCATTTTTATTATTTTGACAAATAGGCAGTGAATATATCCAACACACCTTCCTCCTCCTACTTTCCCCACAAGAACCCTTTGAGGTGGACCAGGCTGAGAGAGAGGAACTGGCCCAAAATCACCCAGCCGGCTTTCATATTTTAAGGAGGGACTAGAACTCAGAGTCTCCTGATGATTGGCCCAAAGTCACCCAGCCAGCTTTCATGCCCAAGGCGGGACTAGAATTCAGAGTCTCCTGGTGATTGGCCCAAAGGCACCCATCCCACTTTTCGTGACTAGGGTAGGACTTGAACTCACACTCCCGCTTTTTATCTTGGTGCCTTAATCATGAGACCAAACTCTGCTCTCCATTCCTGAATCTTCCCAGTTTACTATTCTCGGGATAGATTTCATTATTTAAATTTAAAACCTTGTTTCTGTGTCCTCGAGAGCCTTGGCCAACCTCCCCAGGCATCTTTCAAGAAGCTACACAAAAGTAATTTTTTTTTCAACTGATAGAAGGGGAAATGTTAATAAATACATGGGAAATGATTCAGTTAGCTGGGTTTAATTACTTGAGTGTTTCAGTGAATTCAGACAATTAGCTGAGCTACAATTTCATCATAGTGTGTTGAATGAGCCACTGTTATCTGGGTGCAGATAGCACATTAATCATAAGCTGTGGTTGTAAATCACAGAAAATTGGTTTGGGCAGCCCAGGGCTTCACTAACCATATTATGGCTTAATGCAATATGAAAACCCAGTCAATCCAGCTTGATTTAAAACAGTTTCTTATCTCGGAACCTCACTACTGTTAATTCAAGTTTATTTTAATCTCAAACCACCTTCATGATGGTAAAGGTAGCCCTTGACTTATGACCATTTAGTGACTCTTCAAAGCTTCAACAATACTGAAATTTTTTTTTACTTCCAATCAATCCTAGCAAATCATGCAGTCCTGAAGGAAATCACCAGTTGTTAAGTGAATTTGCCTTCACCTAATCATTTTGCTGGCTGGAAACCTCCTGGAAAGGTCAGAAGGTTACACAGCCACTTTTCAAGAAAGATTTAATCCAGCATTTTCCAATCTGAGCCATTTTAAGATGTGAAGACTTCAACTCTCAGAATATTCTGGGAGTTGAAGTCCACATGTCTTAAAATGGTTCAGGTTGGGAAACACCAATTTAAATGATTTTGCAGAGGGTTGGATTAGATCAAGGGTCTTCAAACTTGGCAAGTTTAAGACTTGTGGCCTTCAACTCCCAGAATTCCTGAGCTAACATGACTGGAGGAGGAATTCTGGGAGTTGAAGTCCACAAGTCTTAAAGCTGTCAAGTTTGGAGACCCCTGGATTAGATGCTCTTTGGGACCCCTTGCAAGTCTAAGGTTCTGTGATTCACCATTTCAGGTAAATATATTCGGTTCTCTCCCATTCTTCCCTCAAGGCCTGCGTTTGTTTCTTTTCTCCAAACATTCATCAGCTAATTGCAGTTCCTGGGAAAATATCAGGAGGCTCTTCTGACCTTAGCTGCTGAAAATTAACAATACCTGTCAGGCTGAGGAGGGAAAACATGAACAATGTAAAGCGAGCCCTAAAATAGGTGCCTTAGGAAGGGCAGGAGGGAGGGAAGGAAACTGGTTAACCATGAGAAAGCTAGAGAAAGTGGGAAGGGAGAAAAAAGGCAGCCCTCTTCCAACAGCCCTGACCCACAGTGCAATGGGATTTCGGACATTTCTGTCCCCCAATTGATGACCGTGGCTACCAGACAATTCCCCCACCCCTGGCCTCTAATTGGGTCAACCACTAAATTCTCCTGACCTCCAATTGACCATGGCAAGCAGAAAATTCCCCCACCTCCATCTTTATCTTCCAATTGGTCGACCAACAATTCTCAATCACTTCTGTCATCCAATCGGCCACCATTGCCACCAGAAGTTCCTCCCACTTCTGTCCCCCAATTGGTCCACCACCAGTCCTGTACCCAGTTGGTGACCTTGGTCATCAGAGGGTTCCCCTATTCCTAGCTTCCAATTGGTCAACCACCAATTCTCCACCGCTCCTGTCCCACAATTTGGTCACCATTGCCACCAGAAGGTCCTCCCACTATTGCCCCCCAACTGGTCCACTATCAATTCTCATCTACTCCTGTCCTTCAACTGATGACTCCCAGAAGATGCTCCCAGCCCTGCAAAACATGGAGAAATCCAGCCTAGGGTGAACCATTATTGTGGAAAAGCCAAGCCAGTCAGAAGGAACAAGCTGTGACAAAGAGGACTGACGTAATATGTGGTGTGTGAGTGTGTACATGTGTGTGTGTGTGTGTGTGTGTGTGTGCACACATGTCTTCCTAGCAACAGA